>CM029526.1:4057950-4082192 GCA_017140615.1 Eucalyptus cladocalyx
AAGAATCGTGTTTTAAGCCTATATATAGCCGAGTCTTGTAATCGTTTCATATAGTGAAGAGTGAAAGGAAATTTCAGCGAGTAAAGTAGTGTATTCATCTCCTTCCTTAAGAGCTTCTCTTGTGAGAGCATTATCAAAGCTGTGTGACTCTGATATTCTATACCTAAACCTGTCTCATTAATTTCCTAAAGGTATACCCTACTTTCCTGAGTTATGTTGTTCAAACTTAAAATGAATTGGTGGGTAAATACTACCCTATCGATGCTAGACATTGCATCCAACAGGGAACTATTACTCCAAATCGTGTAATTTGATATCACAAAAGGAATTTTAAGACTGCCCATGCGAGAATGAGGAGTTGTTCAATTATCGCCATTCATCTTTACAGTCATTAGCAGTCATTAGCAGAAAGGGCATTTGGGATCTAAAAGGCATTTCAGTGTATTAGATGTTGAAGCCCTTTTGGTCTTTTGATACTCAAGTTGTTGTGTTCTTAACATATTGTATTCTGCATAATTGCATTATGGGAGCTGACCTACCAATCTTTTTATGCAAGAAACAAACGTAGAGGTCAAATGTTAAAGTCAACAAATAAGATAGAAACAAACACAGACATGGAGAGGGGAGGAATTTTTCTTGTTTCCTGCATGGCACGAATTCGTGTAGTGCTTTTCTCTACGTACGCTTGCCTGAATTCGGTGCACATGGACTGGCAATTGCCACATTCGTAGTACGCAAAATTTTTTCCACAGCTTTTGTTCCTTTCCTTTTTTTTTTTTGGTTATGCAATTTTCCACAAGATTGTCAATCTCCTTATCGTTCCCTCATATTCTTGTGGAATGTCGATGGTTAAAATTGATCGGTCTTATCTTTATTAGGTTGCATGCACTTGCCATTAATCATGTTAGAGATGTTTTGGAGATTTTCGAAATCTCCATTGATTGGGCATATCTTGGATTGATCGTGTAATTTGTAAGAGATAATCAGGATACGTTGATTGCGCATATCTTTCATTGGTTGGATATGCACGATCAAGGGAGATATGAAGAATCTCTTTATTAATCTCTAACAAATCACATGATCTTGGACAACCTAGATGTGATACAGCACTCAAGGTGTTCAACGTGTTAGAATATTCAACCACACAATTTAAATTATATGATGGAGGAAGACCATATGTATATAAAATCCCAATGATATCAATCGGGTGGATGGCATGTCCTTCTCAAAAGTGATATCCTAATTGATTTATGCATCTACTGGTTAGCTTGTGAATGTTGTTAAGTGAACACCGGAACATGATGTAATGTTCGGTGACCGAACTGACTAAACTATAGAGCACGTGAAATTGGAGGGATTGTGTCATAGTGACATTACATTCAAGTCACCAGTTTCTCCTATCAATTAGAGAACACAACAGAATGCGGCCTTTCTTTATGTCTGCCATTGCGGGGAACAGATAGCCGTGAATGACGTGCATCGATCATTGCTTTGTGCACTTTTAGCGAGAGAGTGCGATTTAGTGTCTTGTCTAGCATTAAGCTATGTTTGTTTGAGTGAAAATAAAAATAATCATGACTTAATTTTCTAAACTTTCACACGTCCGGTTTGTTAAAAATGATTGATCAACAAAAAGTATTTACTGTCAAAGAATATATATATATATATATATATATATATTTAAAATGACGAAAATAACTATTTACTAACCTGTAAAGGGGAAAATATTTTTCTAAAAAATGATTTTTGGAGAAGTTTCTTTTTCTTTTGTTTATCATAAAGCTTGCCGAAGCAAATACGTCCTAAAGCTTTTATAATTGACGTAATGCATGGCACACGTGAAAACTCTATCGTAACAATAGCTTAGAGGGAAAAAAATAAGAAATTTTGCTTAATTAAAACGAGTTAGCAATGATTGAAGGCCTAAATTTGTTAGGTATAAATTGAAATATTAGGTAATGTGATCCTGGGGTGACGTCACTTCTTCTTAGGTGTGTAGGTGATGAAAGCACCGACGATTTAGTTGGGTTCTTGATAGGAATCGATGAGCATATCAAATTGGAATTCTCCGGAGAGTGCACATCAAATTGGAATTCTCTGGAGAGTGCATATCACATTGGAATTCTCCGGAGAGTGCATATCACATTGGAATTCTCCGGAGACCGCAAAATCAGCCGAGATAAGGTTGATATAATGCAATAGAGGGGATTAGATAGATGTCCTTATCGATAAGCATAGAGACAATAAAAAATACGTCTCTAGGTCATGCGAATGCTTGAATGTGTCTCACTTGCTTACAAGATCATTCACTTAGAGTTTATCCCATCGATTTACAAGTCAATTTGGTATAAAATAATGTTCGGTTGTAAGACCTTCAATTAAAAGAATCTTAGTGATGTCATAATCACCATTTCTATAATAGATAAAGCTCATCTTCCTGATAGATGCAAACAAACAACTAATATTGAAATTGGGATATTCGTAACTAATTATTTTCCCATTCGCTGGTCGAGATAAACAATCTATGCATGGGTTAAAAGTCTGGATTTAATCTGTTTGTGAAACTTGCAGAGTATTTTTTAAGCTTTTGAATAATTAGAATTTTAGGTCATGTCCGAGAGTTAACTAGAAAGAACATTAAAAGACGAAAAAATATAGAAAGGTAGAACGATCTAGATGCCCGCAATAGGCGCCGCAAACTTTTAGCCTCTGCGCATGCATGCAGACTTCGAAAACGAAATGAGTAAGAATCCTTGAGGCAAAGATATGATAAGATTTCTGACCAAGAAAAAAGACACAGATGATGAGATTGTCGCGTAATTCAAAGGGATGAAGCTCACCTGAGTCAGATTGATGCACCATTAAAAACAAAATGATACAAATGGGCGTCGATTCCCTTCCAAGTTGCAAAGATAACAGTACGAAACGAGATGGCATTCCGACAGGGTCACGTTAGATGTCTTGTTCCATCCATCGCTGATCCACATCCTACGCAGTACCGTCCATGAACATTGACTCAAGTCAATGCCGATGCATATCCCGAATTTCTTGTGATTGACGTGAAGTCAAAATGACCAGCTTCAGTCCCTCGAGCCAATCGATCGCAGCAAGCGCATGTGCGATCACATGCAGCCACTCATGCCGGTGTAGATCCATTGTTCCTTATTGTGAACACGTCTTGAATTCTCAGCGACTATACCTTTCTCGAAATGAACCACTAAAAGGAAGTTAATGGATTGCTAGGCGAGCAACCACGGTTACTCATTAAAGAGATAATATTGTCATTTAGTGAAGACTCTCTCAAACTTATTCCAATCGCAACTTGTTATTTCGATTTATCGTTTTTTAACATATAATTCAATTTATTTTAAAGTCACCACTAATCTATTACATGATTGAAACACAAGTAAAATTTAAGTTTTATTTCTGTGAAATAGAGATTCGTGGATACAAAGACTTGATTACGTTAGATTAATTTAATGTTTTTTGATATTTTCTCTTTATTTTGAAATATATTTTGCAAATAGTCTTGGTCAACTTTAATTCTAAACTAATAATAGGTGAGAGGTGATATTATGGTGCGCAAGCAATAATGTAACATTCATTAATTAAAACGTTAAATTAATTGCTTGGAAAAGAATAAAGAACCTGGATTTACTAAATGAGCAAGAGCACAGCTTTTTAATTCCCCCAATCAACATGGATTGTATAAACTAAAGAGCAGACGATGATGTAATGCATGCATGACCTAGATACGATTTCTAAATGGGATTATGCAAGGCCAATTAACTCTTTTTGAGTTTTTCTTGTTTGAAATAAACATGACTTAATTTATGTATTATGACTACATGAATTCTAATGTAATATACATTAATGAACTAACATGAAATCTAAAATGACGTGTGTGCTATATTATAATTAAATGCAACCTATTTGCAATACTAATGACATGAGATAGGATCATAAATTAACCCTATCAATTAAACTACGCGAGACTATTCATTTTTGTATTTTCTTTCTTATAAATAGAAGACTAGAGTCTAGCACACTAAGAATCACCTAAATGACTTTTATTAAAAGATAGGACAACGGAGCTAGTCTAGATGCTGCTGGAGACCTACGTACGTCGCAGGGAGCAGCAGTGGCACATCAATGGCCGTTGGAGGCGGCGGCGGAGCTCGGCGGCGGAACTCGGTGGGTGGTAGCCACCGCGGAGAGGAAGGATTGCGCTCCTCTTATGCATGTGTTGTTTCTTAGGTATGGGACCAAGGATTTTCAAGATAACAATAAAGCAAAGAAATATATCAACCCTCTCATCTTAAGAAATTAAGATATCACTTCCTCCTATTCTCATATAATCGAAATTTTCAAGGATAACATCTTTATTTCTCAAAAAATTGATTAAATAATGCAATTTTTCCAAGTTTGGGGCATCCATGTGCAGAGCGCATGCAGTTTTCGGGCCATATGTATAAGATTATGGGTTTCATCGAACTTTATGCTCACGAGGGCTCAAATCTGAAAATTCAATCCAGTCTAGAGTCTTTCTACTCAAACTCATTCAGCATCTAACTAATTAAAATCTAGTTTATATGGGCCTATTACTATTATATCAAAATGTTCCTAATACTACAACGCAAATGCAATTTATTTTTGTTTAGGGATCAAGGTCGACTCTCAATTTCTAAAGCAAACGATTAAATGGAGTCATGAAAATTCAGATGTCAACACCCATCCACCAATTATAGGGCCATACACGCCTAATTCAAATCTTACGAACCTTAGAACACAAACATCATTTTTCTCTCTTCCTCCTCTTATACCCTTAGTTGCCTCATGCCTGACAGCCGCCCCTCCCGCATCGGTCCCCCGCCCCCTCGAAATCACCTCCGTTGCACTCGGGCTCGGCCCCTGCCAGGCCACACTGAAGTTCGCTGCTTTTGCCACCATCATTTCCCGTCTTTTAGCGCCTCCATGGTAGTTGAGATTTTGACGTCACCGTTGATTCTTATAGTCATGGAGCCCTCGGCACCTCCATGGAGGTCGACCCTCTATGTATGAATTCACTGGCCTCTTGCCGGCCTCAGGAAGCTTGACATGGCTTCGAGCCCCGCCATCAATAAAGAGCTGGATGCCATCATTGAGGATGGGTGGGGTGGTGTGGCCGGTGTGCTTGCTAGGGATGAAGCCGAGAAGTGGACCAACGGTGGAGGGGCAACAGCGATGGAGGGCAACCTGTGGAGGTGGACGATGGCAAGGGCGGCCCAGCCTGCGGCAGCTAACATGGCCGAGCAAAGGTTGAGTAACAAATGTACTATCGTAGTAAAAGCGGACCTACGTCCCTCTCATGCATGCTGCTCCCCATGTGGATTCAACAACCAAAGCCATCTGGCCCACAAGACAGATCATTGCTATAACACATCATGTGATACCGTTTGGCTATCCTTACTTCGAATAAAGTCTCAATTTAGAATACAATGCAGGTCCCTTGATTTAGTACATACACTACTCATTGTTGGGGGAACCGTTTCACTATGATTTTCTTCATGCGAAGGGCCATCCGAGAGAAATTTTCATACCATCTAAAATGACATCGTTGAAATCGGCCAACACGAGAGACTGGAACAACTGAGCAAAAACATTTTGGGAATTTACTCAGACCATATGTTTTGCTCAGTGTTCCACAATGATACACTACCATACGAATATCTGTGCATGGATCTTTCTGCTCGACACGCTAATCTGGATTCTCTCGAGCCGATCGCAATCCGACGCGAGTTTCATAGACTATTCATCTGCCGTCTACACAATTCGAGCCAATCATTACCCGATTCATTGACCCAAAAGCACCGGCTTATCTCTTCTTTAACTTCTATTCGACGCAAAACGAGCTTTTCTCTCTACCCAGGTCAAGTCGTGGACCGAAAGTGACTTGGACAATAGAAAAAAGCACGTAGAGACAGTAAAGTCCGTGCAAATCTTTTTCCTTTTTGTCTCTTTGCTGAAAATACTCCTTAGTATTCTGGTCATGTTTTCATATATTCTGGACGAGGTTTCCTGACCAGACTAAAGCTACCTCTTCGGATCTAAGGCGTGTCAAGTGATCGTCCATGACACGGCAAGAGGTTAGTAACGAACATTTGGATGGCGTAGAACATAAATGTAGCTAGGAGTCGATTTTAAGATTATGCCGGTCCTTTTGAACTTATCTCGTAATAATTGACTTGGGAGAAAAATACTTAAAAAGCCATAACTCTATTATATTTGTATTAATTCAGCCTTAAACCTTCAATGATGTCAATTTTTTGTCGCAAATTGTGATATGAGTTTAAATATTTTAACGATTTCTCAATATAATCCATCCAATTAATTTTTCCAAAAATCACCGATACGATATCGCCATTTCAGATATAACATGATTGACACTAATGTATAATTTATTTATTTTTTTAATTTTCCATTACTTTTTTAATTATTTTTCATTTCTTTTTTCCCTAGCCATGGCCAGTGAGGTCGCCAACCAATCCTCGCTAGCCACAAGCGAGGTCTAGATGAGGTCGTCCACCCCTTGTTAGCCACAAGTGTAGGCCTCCGCCCCTTATCAATCACAAGCTTGGGCCTCCGCACCCTTGTCAGCCATACGCAAGGGCATCGAGCCCTCACCTAGATCTAGGAGAGGTTGTGGTCCTCGTCTATTGCCAGCAAGAGCACCTTGGCCCTTGCCTGTGACCTGTGATGATTGAGCAAAGTTATAAAAAACAAAGAAAGAAAAAAAAAATTCAAAAAATATTTTAAAAATATACAAGTATTCTACATCAATCAATTTCCAATCAAATAATAACAAGAATATCGATAAATCATCAAAAAATTTATGATTTAATTAATAAATCATAAAAAATTTAAGATTTAATAGACATTAATATAATAAAAAGTAACAGGTGTAACCTTTTTGGTATTTTTTCTATTAACTTGGGGTTAGTAAAAACATTTATTTCATGGTTTAAACAAATTTAATTTGTGCCTTGGCCACGAGAGATCACCAAGGAGCTAAATATCGAATTTGAGATATCGCGCTTCATTGACATGGGTAAAGACTGAATCGTTTTCTCCAATCTTTCACTCCATTGTATTTTTTTTTTTTTCCTGTTCGTGAGTGGATGAGAATGGAATTTGTCAAAGTTTCCCTGGCTCTGCTACCTCAAAATGACACAATTAGACTCTCTCTCTCTCTCTCTCTCTCTCCACCATCATCAATCGCTTCCGTCCCCAACGACCCGTTGCTTGCACCCCATCACGGTCATCCACCGCTTCTTGTCAACACAGCCACAGGGGTGGAATTCATTGGCGTAGAGAGAGAGAGAGAGAGAGAGAGAGAGATGTTGCACAGGCTCATCGCCTGTGGTGACTGTGAAGCTAGGCCGAGTGGCGACCACGATGGTTCGGCCGCAACAATTGGTATGCCACAACGGTAGCGACGAACGCAAGCGAAGAAGGTGCTCGATGAGGAGGAGGAGGAGGAGGAGGAGGTAGCAGGAGGAAGTAAAGGATAAAAGATTGAAAAAGAAGAAAAAGAAAAAGAGAGACAATATACTTTTGTTTCATTGAAATGTAATGCACCGATGTGCACTCCTTCAAGAGGAAAACTTACGATATAAATATATAGCTTAAGTTTAGAAGATCCTAATATTTTGCCAAAGAGATGATATGAAATTATAATACGGAAAATTATCCAAAGAGTGTTAAACCTACTACGCTTTTACCGATCCAACTTTAAACTTTTTAGTTTTTCCAAATGAATCCCTAATATTTTCATGTCTTGCCAATCAAGTTCATCCTGTTAATTTTTTTAAACGTACTGGATGTCATTCGATTTATGCCACGACATGAACAATTTTTATAATTTTATTCTTTGTTCTTTTTTTCATTTCTTTTCCTTTTTTCCTTCCATCGCCAAAAAAAAAGAAATATGAAATTGCCAATGTCAACTTTGGCTACTTAGACAATCTCTTCACATCAATGATTTCCGTCTAAAATTTGCCATATGAGATAATTTTTTGACAATGTATCAATTAAATTAACGAAAATGCAATATGTCTATGGCATTTTTAAATATTCTCCCAACAATAATAGCAATCTACTAGAAAGGGTGATGACTAGCTTGCACTAAAGAGAGCTTTAATTTAGAATCCATTTAATTAGTGGGGATGGGATTCCAACTCACAATTAGCATTTTCAATCAATCTTTCCTTTACTTTCTCTTTCCTGACCAACAGCAGAGTCGCCCAACGACCAACCCTATATATTATATTATATTATTTATAATTCTATATATTCAAATATAAGTAAAATGTATGTTATATTATATTATATTATATTATATTGAGATATTCTATCAATAGCACTAATAGTAATTTCAATTTAAAACGTTGAGTATTAATTATGTGTCGTTTGTTTTGTTTTCGTTTAGAAGTTCAAGTAAATTAACAAGATGTGAAGTATATATATTCATGATTTGTATTAAGTATTTTGAACTGTTTATGGTTTAATTGTATTTTACTAATGAATTTCAGCTACACTTTGCTTTACAATTTATGTCAAATTATAAGTTTTAGAGTAGACTATATACTATGATTTGCTACAAGTAAAGAATTTTATCGAGTGGATTCTATATGATCAAATACAGGAAAACGCTTTTGCATATGGTGTTATGAATATTAAAGATAGATGATTACAAAAATTTCCACCTTGCCCCATATCTCGATGAGCTAACATGTACAAATTTCTATTATTGTGTCATCTAAATTTGCTAATATGATTGGTATTTATGTTTAGTTGCATAAGCATTATCGATGGATATGTAATTTGAATTTGTAGGTTTGCTTTTTAGGAGTATAAAAAATAAGACGAAAAAAATTATCGATCGATCCCGGTTGATAACCGACAACCCATTGGGTTGTCCGGTCTGTCCCGTTCAATAGTACTCTTGGCTAAATTGAGGACTGACGTCCTGGGATGTGACGAACGACCATGCTCACCCCTAAGAGTGACGCCCTTTTTTTACCACCTTGGATGGCAATTATGAATTTGTGATGTCAGAAGCCCGATGACGTTGTTCACACTCAAAACAGCCTGCATCTCTTTGGCGTTGCAATGTTCTTAATTGGCCTCGTGAACCCCACGAATAGGATAGCGGGAAGAGACCGTAGGAGACGCAATTCGCCATTTAGAAAGGATTGGTGGGGTGAGAAATTTTCTCTAAATTAATTGAAAGTAAAAAAATAAGGCTCAATTTTTTGTCCGCTCCTCTTTAGAACAGCCGAACCCCGCACCTATACCAGAAAAAAAAAAAAAAAAACTCGTTGACATTTCAGTCATTGGGACTACGATGTCACTGCCACGAATGGTCGGTAAAGGAGACAAGATATTCAATCGAGTCACGAATGTTCCTAAAGTTTATATTGTAAGTTTTACATTCGTCACATGCAAGTATCATGGGTTGGCAATTTTATGACCACAGAACAACCCGTGTGGCACCTAGCAAGCGAAATTTACTAAGCCAGCCTTCGTTCGATAATTGTTTAAGAGAACAATACTACGAATAGTTTCTTTATACGATCATACATATCCAATTTATATCGAAGTCTAAACCATCGAGCGCGACAACATATCACTTTAAGCTTGACAATTGATTTCAACCTATTATGACCTCATCAAGAAAGCCGATATTAGCTCTAAATCAGTTTATGCATGGTTAAACCCGTCTTTAGAGCTCTTAGGAGATATATTCGTTTTATCTTAGAACTTATAACACCAACCGCCCTAAGGTAACTCCCACATACCAATGTGTTCATCCTTGCATCACTCACTTTTCATTCAATAATCCCAAGCTTCCCTCATAAGAGTCACAAGTATAAAATGTCACAGACCATGACACAAACATAGTGACATACCTTTAGCTAAATTGACAAAAAACTTGCGACATTTGTCGAATTACATCGGTCTCCACCAATTGCAAATGGAGACGGGATCGGAGCCAAAACTTATCTTGTCTTAGATGAGTCAATTTAGACATTAAAACTCACGTGTTCGAAAGACCGATGAGTGCACGTCACGGGTTCTAACATACAATTAACGTTGCTGCACGAAGTGGCACATCTCTTTCTGCCCAAGATATCGAGAATCTTCATAGTGACCGACTGATGCTACGATGATAGGTTGAGATATATTCCAATGTCCATGAACGGTGAATGTCCGATGCCGACATCTCATTCACCGTTCTTTAATGGGGAAACTTTCGTCCTCTCTACCGACATTTCCTAGGATCCTGAAAACATGATGAAGCTCGCAATTGCATCACGTTTAGAACGGTTTCTATTTCATTTCATGGCCCAAGAAAAACTAATATTTTGCTGTCAGTGTTTGGCTGGTTAGCATCTTCTCATCGTTAAATTTGCCAGAACGTACCAGTGTCCCCTTTTTCGTGCTCTTTTTGCTTTGAACTTTAGGGTAAACTACTAAGCTTTCTCAACACGTGCCTCGCATTTATCATTCATTTTATGTATTTAGCTAATAGAGCAGAGGGAAGGAAGGAAATAAAGTTGCCGACACTATGTTTCAATCTTTTCATCTCCAAATTGCAAACGAAGGAAAACGTGGTTAATTGCATGGGCTATTAGAGTAATAACATATAAGTCTCATTTTCGTGTTTACAAAAAAAATTATTAAAAATGTCATAAACTTATTACACTTGTACCAATTCAATTATACACTTTTCAATTTGACTAATTCAATCCCAAATCTTTTTCACAATTTGCTAATATAGTATGTCCAATCAATTTTAATCAGAAATTGATAACATAGACACTAGACATCACACATGACACAATTGACACAAATATGAAAAATTAATTATTTTTTTTAACTATTCTCAAATTTTATTAGTATTTTTCTTTTTCTTTTTTATTGTTAAGGGGTTGGTCGGGGGCGTCCACCAATGGCCTAGGCCTTGTGATTCCTGCAAGCCACTTGGCGAGGGCTTGCGGCTCTCACTCAAAGCTCCTAGTGGCTAGTGAGGGCTCACTACCCTTGCACGTGGTCGATGAAGGCCGTGAGGTCGTTGCCAACCACGGCGACAATTACAGTCCTCACCTAGTTCTAAGTGAGGGCTATAAGTCATCACCCACCGCATGCTACCCTTGCCTAATGGCCAACAGGGGTCACTAGGCCTCAACTGATGGCACCAACCACTAACTGGCCCTTAACAACAACAACAAAAAATGAAAAGAAAAGAAAGGAAACAATTAATAAAAAAATTACAAAAAAAAGAATTCACATCAACATTAGCCATATTATGTAAGATGGCTAGTGTGCACGTTATTAATTTCCGGCCAAAATTGGCTAAATTGACTATATTAGCAAATTACCAAAATGTTTAGGACTTGATTGACCAAATTAAAATGTTTGTGACCAAATTGAAAAATATACAATCGATATATAATTTTTTAGGAATTTTCCATCGTATTCACTTGCCTAACTTGTGGAGAATTGAAAAACATATATATAATCGAGCATTATACAAAGCAGGTCAGACCGTGTGCCTAAATTCCTACCCTATCGTTTACCAAAAAAAAAAAAATCCTACCCTATCACTTCATTAGGTAAAGTGATTAAAAGCTAGCACTTCAATTTGTCCACTCAATCCTACCTTCCTTCTACACTATCTCCTCTTCTTTACTATTTTCGGTTATAAAAGCGTATCAAAGCTACAGTCACTAGTTTACCAATTATAGAAGAAGTTGGATAATTATTAGAAAAGTCTTAAATTTATTGAAGTATGCAAATTCAATTCTAAACTTTTTAGCGATTTATAAATGTCATCCTTCCGATCAATTTTAACCAAAAATCACCGATGTGGATGACAGTTATTTTACATGACACGATTGGCTTAGGATGGTCGACACTAACATGGCCAATTTTTATAATTTTTTTAAAAATTATTTATGAATTTTATTTTATTTTTCTTCTCTTTTTCCTTTTTCTTTTTTTCTTTTTTCTTTCTAAACTCGCTCAATGCCGGCAACCCTCGCCTAGACCAAGCAATGTCCATGAAGCCCTTGCCTATGGTCAGCAAGGCAGGCCTTGCATGTGACCAATAAGGGTTAGTCAATGACACTAGCTAGATTTGCTAGGGAAAAGAAAGAAAGAAAAAGAAAAGAAAAATATATAATTTTAAAAAAGTATTAAAATTGTCCATTTAGCATCGAGAATCTATGTGGCACAACCAAAGTCCACAATAGTGATTTCTAGTAAAATTTGGCTGGAATGATTAAGTTGGCAAATAATCAAAAAATTTAACATTGGTTTCGCAAAATGTGAGTGATTTGAAAAATATTTTTCGAAAAATGATTGCTTATATTGTTTAGAAAAATTATCGACGGAAAATGTTTCTATCATCGATAACAATCTATACCTTAGGGCGATGAAAAATAGTCTCTATTTATTTATTTTTGTAGGTGATACAATCGATTATTTTTTTATTATGTCTTTCAACTTACTCATTTTCCATAAAATGAATACATCATTGGCCAAATTGAAAGATCCAAGACTAAATTGACATAAATGCAATAAGTTTAGAACTTTTTAGGTATTCTTTAAGATGTTGTATTGAAAGGTAACCAATGGAAGAAAGCCGATATGAATGCTACATACACCGTATCAAGGTCGATCATGTTTGCTTGAAATAAAGTCAAATCTGTTTGACCTAGATCAAGAAAAGTTCAAAAGCATGGTCATTTTTTCCAGGTACATGCATTTGTCTAGATATGATTTATACAACGACCGAGAAACGGAAGCAGATGCCTCAAACCATGCTCGCATCCACTTTACAAATCATATATTCCAAGCATCAACCCTGGAATGATGAGAATATAGCCGCACATAAATTTCGCAAGGCGGGACACGAATTTCAAGTCCCTTGTATTCCGCCACCGAAGTGGCTCAGTCAATCTCATTCGGGCTAGGTCATTTTTGTAATTTCGACAACAAGCTGCTGGCCGCTGCTGCTCTATTAATATACGCACGTCTGTGGGACCTCAAAATGCTTATCTTCTGGGAAGCTCACTAAAGCTCTCGTACCCACCAATTGCAACCTCTTCACCGCTTCCGTCGTCTAGAAGAAATCCCAAATCAGAATTTTCGGGTATTTATATGTATCATTACTAGATGATAAGAATATGATATCTTTTTAAAGCTTGCTTATATCACATCATTTATACCACGTGAAATGCTTGACACTTTTTCATATTATTAATGTATGTAATATATTAAATAGCATATTCATAACAGCCTTCATTAGGGCATCAATTTCAAGTCCCTTGTATTCCGCCACCGAAGTGGCTCAGTCAATCTCATTTCGGGCCTGGTCATTTTTGTAATTTTGCAACAAGATGGTGGCCGCCGCTGCTCTATTAGTATAAGTACGTCTGTAGCACCTCAAAGTGCTCATCTTCTCGGAAGCTCACCAAAGCCCGTCATACCCACACAACTCAAAAGGGGGCAGAAAATATAAACCCTCCACTCATTTTGTCTGTTTCTGTGGCACCGTTGATCATTTAGTTTGCACATGGAAGCTAAAGTCATATCCGGTGGGACTCGGTTCACCAGCTTGCCAAGAAGCTACGTGAGGCCGGAATCCGAGCGTCCCCGCCTCTCCGAAGTGTCTACCTTCGAGCACGTCCCGATCATCGACTTGGGCTGCAACGACAGGTCCCGAGTCGTTCATCAAATCGGCGATGCTTGCAGAGTTTACGGTTTCTTCCAGGTGAAGCTCATTTGTGATCTTTTGTCCGCTTTGTTAAAGGGTTAGTTGAAGAGTTGTCTCACCAATACATAATTTGGATTTGACCACGTGTGCATGAGATCTACTTCACCTATAGACTTAAGCTTTTCAAAAAGAAAGTTCTCGAGAGAACAGCATCTCGATTAGTTGGACCATGACCCTATCATTTGATCATTTTGCACCTGGAACTTGTTCTTGACATTACTCCTCTGTGCTTGTATTACACGTGCCCTGTCTCACAATTATTCGTCCAACCCGAATTGTCCTAACGAAGGCTGCCTTGAATATGCTATTTAATATATTGCACACACTTTAATAATATAAAAAGTGTTGAGCATATCACGTGATATAAATGATGTAATATAAGTAATCCTTTCATCATCTATAGTAATATATATATATATATATATAATATATATTTCTGATTTGGGACTTCGGGTTGTCGTGGTTTTTATTAGGTGATTAACCATGGAGTATCGACGGAAGCGGTGGAGAGGATGCAAGAGGTGGCAGCAGAGTTCTTCCGCCTGCCGGAGGAAGAGAAGATGAAACTTTATTCGGAGGATCCTACGAAGACGATGAGATTGTCCACCAGTTTCAATGTGAAGAAAGAGAAGGTTCACAACTGGAGAGACTATCTCAGGCTCCATTGTCACCCCCTTGAAAAGTATATGGAAGAATGGCCCGCCAATCCTCCTACGTTCAAGTATCTCTCTCTCTCTCTCTCTCTCTCTCTCTCTCTCTCTCATTTTATTTTTCTGAAGAAAATAGCGTAACTGAAAGTTCAACTACACCAAAATTTAAAACCTACTAATCAAAAGAATTATTCAAGACTGGAATAGAAGAAAAACAATATGGCCCACGAATTTTCAACTTCTAAATGGCTTGGCTTTTTCTTGAAAGTCGATTGCGCACGAAATCAACATGTATGCGATATGCGTTGGGAAGGAAATGGAAAAAGAAAGTGTTCGTACTCGAGCAAAGGCCAAGGAACCACTCGTGTTAAATGAGGTCTCTTTTTGCTCTTGTCAAGAAAGATTTAGGCAATCGTTTAAGGTTGGGAAGGAGAAGTATTGCTATTGCAACTGAGATATTGTCAATCTTGGAGCATAATTGTGCACGGAAACACCTTTGTATTTTGTACAATGGTCAGATTCCCTCAATCACGGGTAACGCAAGTTGGAATGAAAAAGCACAAATGGACGCACTTTTCCAGATTAGTCGATGACGTCAGCTCCTACGTCCTGATGCTGATGTTATAATTCGTCTTCCCTACATTGAAATGACAATTTTCTATCACATGCAAGATGCCGTCCTTCAAGTATATTTTAGTTTCTTTTACACCCTTCTATTTTGTGTTGAATACTTAGTACTCGAGAACCCATTAAATCAAGCCAATATTCCGTTGCCTTTACTTTAGGTTTCAAACATAAATATAATAATAATAATAATAATAATAAAATGTAACGGAATATGCAAATTGTACTTAAACCTACTTAAATAAAAGGGGTGAGGGCATAACATTAATTTTAGAAATGTAGAAAGCAGTGTCAATTTTTCAAAATGATTCCGCAACGTAGCTTCTTGGTCTATATGATGTTGACATATAATGTCTATTTTTTTTTTTAACAGAGACATATAATGTCTATATTAAATCAGCCTATAATTGTCACGATGGGAACTCGATTTTGAATTTGCTTCTCCTCCCCAAGTTCAATGATGTTAGGTTTCAAAGAGAGAGGATTCACACGGAGATAAAAGTGCGGCGGGGAAGGTCAATTAGTCTTTTTGAAACCGACGCACTGGGCTCTGTGTATTCTCATTCACATATTGCGTTAACCGGAAAATCAATCTATGATCGAGAAGTCAAGCATTGAAAAATATAGATCACGACGACAGAGGCGATTATGATAAAATTCTTAGGTACGACATTCACCTAATCGTGACTAGTCAACTGGACGTGCTTGACTTTGGTGCTTATGCAGACTAGGAAACAGATTAAGCTGAGCTAGCAATTTTATCCCTTAGGCATCTCATCTTGCTGAACAATATACCAAAAAATAAGAAATAAATTGGCTTCAAAAATCAGTTATGTCTATCCTTGATCATAAGTTTATCTCGACAAAGATGACGGATATGGCTGAATCAGCCAAAAAGGTAAAAGGAAACGTAATGGATGAAATCTCTTTTACACTAGTCAGCATGCATTAACCTTCGAATATTGTTTTAAACCCTTTAAATAAAGAGATAATGCACTCGTTGCTGTCATCTGACGTAAGCATTCTTCCTTGCCTTGTCAACTACGGGCATGCAGTAGATTATAGGTTCATGACCATGGTATAAGCTCAAGACATGAGCTGCGGTCAAAGAAAGCCACCTAAATTGGCACACTTATATATTTATAAGCGTGACTATATACAGTTAGATGCTCTCTAACTTTCTGTCGGAAATAAGACTTTGAATTTTCTAGAAGCTGACGGTCTTGATTTTGCAGAAGCGAAAGCTGCTGATGTAGTTAGGTGAAATGCAAGCATGGAGAAAAATAGGGACGCACCTAGAAGGTAGGTGGATGTTCAATTGGTCAACGTAATAGACTTTGTCACAACCTACGGTTGAGCAAGTAAGCTGGTTTACAAGGGGACCGGTCCGGTTCCCTAACCGAAAAACTAGGAATTGGCCTTAAGAGGTTCGGTTCACTATTCTATACCCTAAACTGATTGGTTCTATTTGGAAACTAGAACCTACAAGGCTGGTTCCAAGGTATTACGTGAATTTCAAGATGGAGAAAAATGGGTACACATCTAGAAGGTAGGAGGATGTTTGATTAGTCAATATAATAGACTTTGTCACAACCTAGGGAGAGCAATTGAGCCTTTTTACAAGGGCACCGGTTCATTCCCTAACCCAAAAACTAGGGATCGGCCTGAGAGGTTTGGTTCACTACTTTATATACCCTAAACCAGGTGGTTCTATTGAACCTAGAAACTACAAGGTTGATTTCAAGGTATTAGGTGAAATTCAAGATGCAGAAAAAATGGGTACACATCTGGAAAGTAGGTGGATGTTTAATTGGTCAAAATAATAGACTTTTCACAAACTAAGGGTGAGCAATTGAGCTGGTTTACAAGGACACCGATCCAATTCCCTAACCTAAAAACTAGAAATCAACCTTAAGAGGTTTGATCCATACCCTAAACCAATTGGTTCTATTAGAAACCTGGAACCTGCAAGGTCAGTTTCAAGGTATTATGTGAAATTCAAGATGGAGAAAAATGGATACACATCTAGAAGGTAGGTGGATGTTTAATTGGTCAATGTAATGGACTTTGTCACAACCTAGGGTTGAGCAAGTGAGCTGGTTTACGAGGGACCGGTCCAGTTTCCAAACCCAAAAACTAGGAATTGGCCTTGAGAGGTTCGGTTCACTATTTTATACCCTAAACCGGCTGGTTATATTCAGAATCTGGAACTTGTAAGGCTAGTTCCATAGTATTATGTGAAATTCAAGATGGAGAAAAATGGGTACACATCTACAAGGTAGGTAGATGTTTAATTGGTCAATGTAATACACTTTGTCACAACCTAGAGGTGAACAACTAAGCCAATTTACAAGGGCACCAGTCTAGTTCCCTAATCCAAAACTAGGAATAAGCCTTAAGAAGTTTGGTTATGTGTTTATACCCTAAACTAGTGGGTTCTATTCGAAACCTAGAACCTATAAGGCCAGTTCCAAGGTAAAACATAGAAGTCAAATCTAGGGTAGAAGCTAGAACTGAACCAGTTTATCTCTAACCCAAGTAAGTCCTTCACTCTTTTTTGGAACATAAAATATTTGTCAAAATTAAATATGTTGGATATATTATCCTCAAGAAGAAAGGATTCTATTCATATGCAACATATGCTTATTATATATATATATACAAGAAATAAAAATGAAGGAAAAAAAAGCCTTGGCCTATTCTTGAATTGAACTTAGAATTGGGCAAATTTAGTTCTAGGTTAGGTCCATGATCAACATGATCGTTTCTCAATTCGAAATATTAGGAACCAACCCTAACATGACAAATTCCAAGTTTCAGGTCTAGAATCTACCCACTTTAGAACCGATCATCCCTAGTTACAACCTAGAAGAGTGATGATCAGCATAAATTATCTTTTCATTACGTTATATTTTTTTTTCTTTCAAGGCTTTCATTTCATTATGTTCGGTACAAAAGTTAACCACAGCCCCCAAATAGCACAAGCCCATCTCCTCTTCAAAATTAGGCCCAGCATTAGCCTGAATGGCCAGAAGAGCTAAGTCCACTTCATCTTAAAGTGGATAAACTGAGGAGTCCAGGAATCGGTTGGGTTCCAGCCAGAATATCTTCCTTTCATTCCGATTGTCTTGCTTTTCCTATATTCGTTGCATCGAGATTGGCCCAGATACGAACAAGAGCTGATCAATGGACAAGTTTGGATGAACATGGGCCAACCCTCATGAAAACTTTAGGCCCAAATGATCGGTACCTAAAGCTGTCATGCCCAAATCTCTCCGTTAGCAAAAAAGCTTTGAAATAACGTATAAATGATTGTACCTATCAAGGCCTACTCGAGCTACTAACCACTTGTGTCTTGATTACGTGCCATCGGCAGGGAGTTCGTGAGCAACTACTGTCGCGAAGTGCGGCTTCTCGGGTACAGGCTCGAAGAGCTGATCTCGGAGAGCCTGGGGTTGGAGAAGGATGCCGTCAGGAACATCCTAGGAGAACAAGGACAACACATGGCCGTCAATTTCTACCCGCCATGCCCAGAGCCAGAGCTCACTTACGGTCTCCCAGGCCACACTGACCCAAATGCACTCACCATTCTACTTCAGGATCAACATGTCGCAGGCCTTCAGGTCCTCAAAGATGGCAAGTGGGTCGCCATTGATCCTCACCCGAATGCCTTTGTCATCAACATCGGGGACCAATTACAGGTACTTCTAACTTGGTAAATTGAGTCACTCATATCATATAAATCATGCGAACATTAGGGATCGAGTGTAGTCTCCACCAGTAAAATTATGTCGACTTGGCCAATCAAAAATGGATTCGAAATATTTATCGATTGTGATTTATATCTAACACTTTCAATATGTTGGCCACCCGACTATAGCTTTTGTCAAGATGTTCTGTCGAAGAAGAAAACTTTAGAAATGAATGTGTACAGAGACATACCTAGGTGGGGGAGAAGTGTGGGGCCCGCTCCCCAGATTCAATGCGTTAAGGAAGTACCTTATGATTTCTGATAATACTGTTACTATTTCTTGAAAATCCTCAGATATCTTTAATCTCAGTCCCTTCGAAAGTTGGTCATAGACTCATCGATGCTGTTAATGTCGATGCTGTATCACAGGCATTGAGTAATGGGAGGTACAAGAGCGTGTGGCACCGGGCCATAGTGAATGCCGACAGGCCAAGAATGTCGATCGCATCGCTTTGCCCGAGCGACGACGCGTTGATTAGCTCACCCGTGTCGCTCCTAGACAACGGGTGTGGGCCCACTTATCGGGACTTCACATATGCGGAGTACTACAAGAAGTTCTGGAGCAGAAACTTGGATCAAGAACACTGTCTTGAGCTCTTCAAGAACCAAGCGTAAATGGCTTGAATCCATTTGTAATTTTTAGCTTTAAAAAAAAAATCCATTTGTAGTTGAATCTAAACCTATCTCGTTAATTTCCTAAAGATATGTACCCTACTTTCCTGAGTTATGCTATCAATTTGGCTAACAAAAATACCAACGACATTTTCTAAT
This sequence comes from Eucalyptus cladocalyx, assembly GCA_017140615.1. NCBI lineage: Eukaryota > Viridiplantae > Streptophyta > Magnoliopsida > Myrtales > Myrtaceae > Eucalyptus > Eucalyptus cladocalyx. The sequence continues at coordinate 4,077,569 of CM029526.1, forward strand.
TATTTTTACTCATGTATTTTTCATATTTTTTTAATTCTCCAAATTATATTTAAATTAGTTTTAAAAAAAACTAGAAAAGAAAAAATTTTAATTTGAAAAAAAAAACTGGGGAAAAAAAAAACAAAAAACAAAGCTACTAAGCTAGGGCCTCTTCAACAAGCATTGTCGCCACCCCATTACCAAAGGCCAATGGAGCTCTCCAGCCCTAGGCAAGGGTGGTGAGCTCAACCCAAATTTGGGCAAATTGCCACCCCTCGCTATGGGCGACATGGGCCAAGGGCCAACGACCTTGCCAACCCCCGGCAAAGACAAGCGCCACCCAAATTTGGACACCCTCAATCTAGATATAGGGGACCCTCGATTAGGGTTAATGAGGCCTCACCTTAGCCTAGTCAAGGTCATCAACCGACGCTTAGGGCCGCCGAGGCCTTAATGGGGTCAAATGATGCACACCCTAGACAATAGTTAGCATTGCCTAGGGTGAGGGAGCAGTGAGGCTCACCAAAATCTAGGCCGAGCTAGCCACCCTCACCTTATGACGATTAAACTCAAATTAATTTTTGAGTCATCGAAAAGTATAAATCGATACACTCATGACATATTTATCATCTATTAACTTTCGTCAATTTTATGGTGAAATTGCTAAATTAGATGACATATGACAATAACTTAGTTGATGTGCTAAGTCCACATGAAAATGCATCTCTCTCTCTCTCTCTCTCTCTCTCTCTCTCTCTCTCTCTCTCTCTCTCTCTCTCGTTTGTGCATACATCTAGGAGATTCTCCATATTTGTACTTGATTTGGTGAGTCATTTAATAAAGCCTACATAAAAAAAATCCACGGTTTCCTATTCCGCATCGCTAGATCATACTAAGATTGCACCGTTGCACACCAACGTTCACAACCAAGTACAATTCTCCAATTTCATTTCATCTTCTTTTCAATAATTACTAATATCGTATCAATCTTCAACAATTTGTCTCGTTCAATAGCCAACGTGGCATGTTTCGTTAACCTATAGTCCGCAACCTGTTATTTGAGGAAGTGCCCACCGACTTTGTTTGTTTATAATGCCAGCCACATCGGCCATGTTTATCCACAGTGCTTGTAACAACAACCGCCACAAGTGTTGAAATAACAGTAAAATGTAAGACAAAATAATTCATATGCGGAAGCTAGGTTCAATCGAAGACAAACCTCCAGCCATTGTTCTTGTTCGCGTCGTCTAAAACTTGAAATCAAACAAAATTGGGGACATTCTACTACCCAATTCACTCTCGTACTTATGGTGTATTATGAATGAGAGAGTTTGAGTTAGACCTTGTCATCACACTCCAAAATTGAACATACGTTCCTATTTATACCATCTTCCATCAAAACGGTAACCAATGGGCGGTTGTCAAGAAAGGGTAAAATGAGCGTGGAAAGTTGCGTTCGTTGAATAGTCGCAACTTTAAGAGAAAATATGGATCTAAAAAATGTGGGATCACAAAATAAATAACATTCTCCCACTTGATCCCATCATTTTCATCATACGAATTATCCAACTAATTCCACAAAAACTTTATGTTAAAGAAAAGAAACAAAACACATGGATCATGGCGACATGTCCTCTAAGAGTAAGTAATATCTTCCATGTATCACAATGCATCTTATTTCTTTAATGCCAGCCTATATGTGACAACATATCTTAATGAATAAACCTCATGTTTATTCCAGAACCAAGGATAAATGTTATTCTCATAAACAACAAAATGTGTACACAAAAATTGAGAATTAACATTACAACTCGAATAAGAGTTTCATGCAACAAAAATCGTTCATATGTCGACAAATCACATAATGGGACATATTCTCATACTAGTCACATGATCCTTATACTTCATTGGTGGCATGCCTTTAGTTAAAGGATCAACTATTATCAATTCAGTATTAACGTGTTCAATGACCACTTTATTCTCCTTAACACGTTCCCTTATGACTAAATACTTAATGTCAATATGTTTATTTTGACTGCCACTCTTGGCATTTTTAGCCATAAAAAAATGCAGCTAAATTGTCACAATATATTCTTAATGACATAGAAATAAAATCAACAATTCTAAGCCTAATATGAAACTCTTCAACCATACACCATGCGAGGTAGCCTCAAAACAATAAACGAACTCAGCCTCCATAGTGGAAGTAGCAGTCAAAGTCTGCTGGCACTTCTCCATAACACGCTTTCGCCGCCTAACATAAAAACGTATCCGCATGTTGATTTTCGTGAATCAACGCAACCCGCGGTCCGCATCCGAATAACCGATCACTTCCAGGTTGTCGATCCGTCTATACATAAGCATAAAGTCTTTGGTACCTTGAAGGTATCTCAACACTTTCTTTGCAGCTCTCCGTTGGTCTAAACTGGATTACTTTGATATCTTCCCAACATTCCCACAGCAAAAGCGATGTCAGGTCGAGTGCAAACCTGAGCATACATCAAGCTTCCAACAGTAGAAGCATATGGAATGTTGTACATTTGTTCCTTTTCTAGATCATTCTTCGGGCATTGGTTCAAATTGAACTCTGTCACCCTTCACAATGGTCTGCTATACTTGGTGAACAATTTTTCATCTGAAATCTCTCTAGGACCTTATTGATATAGGTTTCTTGAGATAGTCCTAAAATGCCTCGAGGTCTATCTCTATGGATCTTAATGCCAATGACATAAGATGCCTCACCCATATCCTTCATGTCAAAACTCTTAGAGAGAAATTGTTTCACCTCATGTAGCAACCCCTTATCATTGGTTGCAAGTAGTATATCATCCACATATAGCACAAGGAAACAAATTTTGCTCCCACTAACCTTCGGTATATATATTGATCCACGACATTCTCTATAAAACCAAATGAAGAGATGACATCATGAAACCTTAAGTACCATTGGCGGGATACTTGTTTCAAGCCATATATAGATTTCTTAAACTTGCACACCAAATGCTCACCTTTACTAAAGGAAGATCCTTCGTGTTGTTTCATGTAAACCTCATCCTCTAATTCTCCATTGAGGAACGCGTTTTCAATCCATCTCGATGTAATTCCATATCAAAATAGGCAACCAATGCCAAAACAATACGAAGAGAATCTTTCTTAGATATAGGAGAAAAGTCTCGTGTAATCGATTCCTTCATTTTGAGTGAATCCTTTGACAACAAGTCTAGCTTTATATCTTTCAATGTTACCCAATGAATCCTTCTTAGTTTTGAAGACCCATTTACAACCAATGACCTTCGCACCATCGTAACTCAACCAAATCCCAGACTTTGTTAGATGCTATTGAACTCATCTCTTCCTTCATGGCATTGTACCACAAATTGATTTATCACTATCCATGGCTTGTAAAAATGTTTCGGGATCATTCTCAGCCCAATATTGTAGTCGACTCTTGTAAATACACAATATAATCACTAAGAATAGCCGATTTCCTTATTCTAGCAGATCTTCTCAATGTTGGATTAACATTCTCTTGAGGAGCATGTTGCTCAACCTGTTGTTCAACAGCTTCTGGTAATTGCCGAACAATTGGATCTACTAGATCAATATCGTAGGTTGTGGAACTTCAACAATTGGTTGTTCAATAGCCGGCTGAACTCAAGGGGCATTATGAGCAACAACCAACCTTAAACTTGAGGTGGAAGGTTGAGTGTTCGAATGATCTTCTAGAAACAAGATCCCTGGCCGATCGCTCCCACCGATCAAGTCATTTTCAAGAAATTTAGCATTTCTTGATTCCACAATCCTAGTGGTATGAGATGGACAATAAAACATGTATCCCTTTAGACCTTTCGGCATATCCAATGAAATACCCATTTATGGTCCTTGGGTCCAACTTCTTTTCTTGTGGATTATAAATTCTCACTCGTATGGGCATCCCCAAACGCGCACATGATGCAAACTCGGTTTCCAACCCTTAAATAACTCAAAATGTGTCTTTGGGACAGCATTGGTTGGAAATCGATTTAATATGTACACAAGTCGCTTTAAGTGCTTCACCCATAAGAATTTAGGAAGTTTGAGTCGCTAAGCATACTACGTACCATGTCTAATAAGGTCTGATTTCTTCTTTCCGCTACGCCATTTTGGTCCGGAGAACCAGGCATAGTATATTGAGCAACCATCCCATGCTCTTGAAGAAATCTTGCAAATGAATCGTGTGTGTCCATCTTCAAGGTATCTACCATAGAATTCTCCACATCTATCTCGATCTCACGATCTTAATTTGCTTATTGCATTGTTTCTCTACTTCCGCCTTAAATACCTTAAAGGCATCTAATGCTTCATATTTATTATGAATCAAGTAGAGATACATATAATGTGAGTAATCATCTATGAAGGAGATGAAGTATTTCTGACCACAAGAGTCCATATCCGGACTACAAATATCCGTGTGTATGATTTCTAATATTTGTGTACTCCTCTTGGCACCTTTCTTTGTTTTGTTAGTCTGCTTTCCCTTTATGTAGTCCACACAAGTATCACAATCAGCAAAATCTAAAGTACCGAGTACTCCATCATTTACTAATCGCTTAATTCTTTCTATAGAGATATGTCCCAATCTCCGATGCCACAACATAGAAGAATG